>CAUDMG010003106.1:497500-537500 GCA_958450375.1 Homarus gammarus
TTGAGCACTGACACACTATGGCTGTCTTAAGTTTTGCCATCTTTATCCGCTCTGTGTGTGTGTGTGTGTGTGTATACCCCCCTCCCCCCACACACAGACACAGAGGAGGCTGGAGGGTGGATAAGGAGTGGGGTGGGTTAGGAGTGGGTTGAGGAGTGGGTTACGAATGGAAAGGAGTGAGAAGGATGGAGGTACGGGTGAGCTACTTTTTTTTTCATAAGCTGGCGGGAATGAGTGGCATAAAACCAAGAAGAACAGCCGTTAAATTGTCTGCCTAATTGAAACACACAATTAACGACGGTCAATGGCAGGAAGTCATAAAAGTCTCCACAACAGGAGGCAGATCCACCACCACCACCACTGGGTTTTGTCTTTATTTTACCACCCACTTCCCATCACCCCATCCCCCCCATCACCCCTAACCCCTTCACCTTCACCTGGTAACTCTTTAAACCCACTGGTAACACTTCACCCTGGTAGTTCCTTCATCCTTCTCACTCCTTGACAGTTCCTTCACCTAAGATCAATCCTTTAATTAAAACACACACTCTCTCTCTCTCTCTCTCTCTCTCTCTCTCTCACCGAAGGCCTTCTTAGTGTAGAAACTCAAAACCAAAAAATTAAAAATATTTTCTCTATCTAAAGTTCTAAACCATATCAGCCTCAACCTGTCGGGATCATTATCACTGTTTTGGTCACCCTATGGAGGTCATAAAAGGTCACACAATGCTAATACACAATTACAGCCGGCGTAGTTAGGGAGGGAAAGAGATAATACCGACAATATTCCTACAACATTCTTTAAAACAAGTATTTTATATTTAACGTGTTTGTAAGTTCATGAGACAAAAATTAACACAATGGCGGGTAAGTAAGGTGTGTAATAGACCAATCGGATTTATTTTCCTGTACACAAGAGCCTCTTCCTGCTATGGTGTAGGAATACAGTCAGCAGTTATTGTGTTATCAGCCCCCATAGGGGTTGGTCCATTACCGACAAACATACTTAACAGTAACTTCATCTCACTGTGTAGTGGACAAGGGCGAGTGTACGTGACGAGCATCCAGTCTCTTTTTAATCTGATCATTATGAACGATAATATTATGAAAACAAACAAGTATTAGTGAATTACATAGAGACAACGAGAGAACACGATGTGGGGTTCTTACCAGTTACGATTCTAAAACAGAATTAGAGCTGACGTTGAGGAGCTTCTGAGTGCCGAGTGTGGCAACAGACACAATGATCTGAAGGTCACCATAAAAACAGCTGATTCATCGCGATATGTTAATCAGACGCGAGGGACCATTGGGTGAGTCTTCAGTGGCAGTATGACGGTAATCGGGCTATCGGTTAGGAAGACAAAGATCAGAAACCATCGGTGTTAACGAACTGACGAAAGAGACAAGCCAAGAACATAATGCCTTCACTGTGGCTGAGGAGACGGGGGCATAAAGATAAAGAGTACAACAAGGAGCTTCACTCATCCTAATACTACGACCTTGGCTTCTGAGGAGGCACACGACCACCAACACTGACGTCAGTATAGTGTGTCACCGATAAATACGACCTCGAAGAGAGATATCAACGACCAACAACAACATGACGTCAGTGCGGGATGTCAACGAGTCAACGGCATCAACCAGTACCAGTCATCGCCCTCGCTAATGACACCCACTGATTAATCAGACAATTCCCCTCTCATTCTACCCTCTCTTTCTCCCTCTCCTCCCTATCATTTCTCCCCTGGTTCTTCCCCTCCCTATTGCCTCCCCCCCACGAAGCTACGCCCCTCAGCCCGCCCCCCTTCAACACATTTGAGGCAGGGTCGTAGGGAAGGGCGTCACGAACCCTTAGCCTCCTCAACCTCAACACGGATGAGGCAGGGTCGTGTGGAGGGGACCCATGATGACTAAGTTCCCACATGGTCCTAGGGAGCACTACGACCTCACCCCCCCCCCCCCCCCACGTATGACTCAGGGTGACCTCCCTCCCCCCTCAGCCCACTATATGATGCTCGACACACCTCAGTGATGCTGACAGGGAAGAGATTCATCTCCAGGCAGCTGATGAATAAACTGATATCGTAAGTGATGACTAGACGTGAGAAATAACCCACACAACCTGAATTCCTTAATAGCTTTGAAGGTGTTGATCTGACGGCAATAAAAGACACTTGCCTTTGAGGTCTGGCGAAATATATCCATTTGTTTTTAACTGTCCGAATGAGTAATGTTTTTCCTAAAGGTTCGTTCTGGTGGTGGGACACCGAGGCACTGTGTGGGGTGGAGAGGCAGGTGCCAGAAGAGAGGCAAGCACCCCCCCCCCCCCCCTCCCTCCCAGTAGCCATGCGAGACGCCCCCATATGACGCCACACCCAAAAGTATCACACCTTGTTCACACACACACACACACACACACACACACACACACACACTATTCATATACAAACTACAAACAAAAATAAACACAAGCAAAACAAATGTTTGCACAAGCAGTGACATAAACACGTATAACCTCATATGAACCTGTATATATGTCCGACTTTTCGACAGATTTAGTCCTTCGGTGTACAAGGGCGCAGCATGTGCGTAGTTTAGTGCACATGGTAGCATATAGGTACTTACACCTCACCTAACCTAACCGAACCCGAGGTCTTAGCGCGAATATTCGGGTCCAGTGCCGGGTCCGGGATTATGTTTCACCCCCTCTACACCTGCCTCTCAAACACCTGGTTAATGAACCCTTACTTCTTATCTTCCTTTATCTCTCTTCTTATCCAGCTTCTCTCACCCCCTGTCTATCTTCGGTCACTTCTCTCCTATTTCCTCCTTCAGCATGTCCCTAATCTCCCCCCCCCCCCAAACATCTTTCCTCCTCTCTTATTCGCTTCTCTTTCCTTACCCCTATTCACCTTCCCTGCAACTGTGGATCCATTTCTCTCCCTTTCTCTCCATCACTTTCTACTGTCTTTGCACCCTTCTCTTTCTCTTCATTCGTATCTGTCTCGTAACACCTCTTTTCTCCCCTCTCTTCCTGTCTCTCTTACCCCCCCCCCACCGGCCAGGTGAGGGATCTTGGCAGTACTGATGAGGTATACACCTGGCGGAACGTAAACACGTCAGCCCTCATAGGAAAGAGTTCATGTCAAAGTCACTGGCAAGTAAAATGCAGGTGTTGATCTTGGTGTTATTGGACGAGCGCCTCCACCACGCGTCTGGCAGATCTTACACCATACTTAATTTACTTATTCACCTTTTCTAAGTTACTTTTGATTTATTTTAATATATTTTTTTAATTAACTTTTAACCTTAAAGAAGTATATTAATGGCTCCTTGGACCTGATTTTATGCTTAAGTTATTTTTATGTTCCTTTTAATTCGGGGGTAAATTTTCTCCAACTGATTGTATCACAGCATCAGTAATCTGGCTTCAGTAGTTTCAGTGTAATACAGACGTCATTTAGTGGCATCTCTGTGCTGCAGTAAGTGTCTGGGTCTTGCCCCACCTAAAGTAATTAACAATTCCACATGTAATGACAAAAACGTAATGATATGTAATACAAGTAAAGTAGAGCTGAGTAAAAAGATGATACAATTTAATTACGTACATTACAAAATGTTCCATTAACAAACACGGTAAGTGGAGACGGATTAAATCTACGTCACCACTGAACCAAGGTCGAGGTCACAGTTGGTCACAAGTGAGGTCACACGATAGCTGCCATTACGATTTCCTTTATCGAGATGATGAGCTGCTAGTACAAGGTAGTTATGTGCGAGGGTCTTCTCTCTCTCTCTCTCTCTCTCTCTCTCTCTCTCTCTCTCTCTCTCTCTCTCTCTCGTATAAGAATAATTTCACAATCAAACACCAGTGAAGGAAAAAAGGGAGACGAGCAACACCATGCAACCCTCTCGTTTACCTCACAACTTCCTGCCTCCCCCCTCCCCTCCCCTCCCCACTCCCTATCCCATGCCCCTTCCCTTCCCTCTCCATACGCCAAACCCCTCCCCTCTCCTGACTCAATGCCCCCTCTCCTCTCTCAACCCACCCCTCTCTTACATCTTCTCCCTCTCCCTGCCTCATTTCCCTTCTCTTTCCCTCTCCCTGCCATATCTTCCTCCCTCCCTGTTACATCTTCCTCCATTTCCCCTCTTCTTTCACTCCCTCTTCCTGCTCCTTCATCTCCCCTCTCCTTCCCATCTCTCCCTTCTGTCTACCATATCATCCACTTCCCCCCTCTCCATTTCCTCCCTCTCTATATTCTCCTTCATTCTCTCTACTTCCCATCCCCTATCTCTCACCATACACCTTCTTTATCTACCCTCCTCCTCCTCGTCCTCTTTTATCTTCCTTCTTCGTCTCTCCTCACCTTCCCTCCTCCCTCCTTTTTTCCCCAATCTCTTGCTCTTTAGTTCTCATTTTCCTTCCATTGTTTCCCCTTTTCCCCCGTTTTCTCTCCTTGTGTCTCTCCATTTCTCGACCTTTCCTCATTTACATATCATACCCTATTCCTTCTCTATCCTTCCCTCTCACCCGCTCTCTCCCTCCTTCCTCACCCTCTCTCCCCCCCTCTCACCCGCTCTCTCATCCCCTCCCTCCCCTCTCCCCCTCCCTCTCGCCCTCTCTCACTCCCTCCCCCTCAGTATATAATATTAATCTCGCCCGGTGCCCTAGATCGCTCACTATAAATACACCTGTCTAACACCTCACCTGTAATTACTGTGTCGGGGCAGGGGAGGAGGGGTAGGGAGGGGAGGGGAGGGGAGGGGAGGGGGAGGGGGAGGGGGAGGGGAGGGGGGAGACTTTTTGTTTTGTTTTATGAGGTCATGTGTGGAGGAGGAGTTCCCGAGGCCAAGAAGTGAACCTCAGGACTCGGAGGTTCAAGGTTGAAGTCCATACATCATTCAACTAAGCTAAACTAACCTATTTCTTTGAGTACAATGTCTTAACCCCTTGAGTACAATGTCTTAATCCCTTGAGTACAAGGTCCTAACATGTCTATTTAATTTGACAGATTAACAGGTTACAGGTCCTGATAGTTCATAGCTTAATCTAACCTAACCATTGTGAGTGGACTTTATTTATTTAGGGGTTCACAAGGACTGGGGCCCATTAAGACTGGGGCCCATTAAGACTGGGACCCATTAAGACTGGGGTCCATTAAGACTGGGGTCCATTAAGACTGGGGTCCATTAAGACTGGGATCCATTAAGACTGGAGCCCATTAAGACTGGGGTCCATTAAGACTGGGGTCCATTAAGACTGGGGTCCATTAAGACTGGAGTCCATTAAGACTGAGGTCCATTAAGACTGGGGTCCATTAAGACTGGGGTCCATTAAGACTGGGGTCCATTAAGACTGGAACCCATTAAGACTGGAACCCATTAAGACTGGGGTCCATTAAGACTGGGGTCCATTAAGACTGGAGCCCATTAAGACTGGGGTCAATTAAGACTGGGGTCCATTAAGACTGGGGCCCATTAAAACTGAGGTCCATTAAGACTGGGGCCCATTAAGACTGGGGCCCATTAAGACTGGGGCCCATTAAGACCAGGGACCATTAAGACTAGGGCCCATTAAGACTAGGGCCCATTAAGACTAGGGCCCATTAAGACTGGGGCCCATTAAGACTGGGGCCCATTAAGACTGGGGCCCATTAGGACTGGGGCCCATTAAGACTGGGGCCCATTAAGACTAGGGACCATTAAGACTAGGGCCCATTAGGACTGGGACCATCACTAGATTAACATCCCCACTAAAGTAATTCACCAGAGTTACACACCACAGCACACATCCTTATAAATCACTAAGATAATACTCCTTCTCTCTAACCTAACCTACCCTAACTAACTAACCTAACCTAACCTAACCTAACCTAACCTAACCTAACCTACCTAACTAACCTATCCTAATGTAACCCTGAGATAGACAAGAGGACAAGGTAGAGTCTCAGCACAATTAGGTCGCCATATATGTGTCGCTACTTCAAGATTCAGGATGTGTCTGAGAAGGAGGACCAAGTGTGTGTGTGTGTGTGTGTGTGTGTGTGTGTGTGTGTGTGTGTGTGAGTGTGTGTGTGTGTGTGTGTGTGTGTGTGTGTGTGTGTGTGTGTGTATGTATGTATGTATGTATGTAATGTAAATATCATCCCCGAATATATAAAAATTACATTACAAAAAATCATGATGTATCAGGTCAGGTAATCTATATCATGTTACCTTATGTTTATTTATTGCTGAGATTAACATTCATCATCACAACACCACAAATACCATAACTGATGTGTTGAAGGGACTCGAACCCGGGTACCCGTATTAGCCACTAGAGGATGATGTACAGGTAGGACTCGAACCCTGGTACCCACATTAGCCACTACAGGTGAGCCATATAATCTCCCCAACTTTTACTGTATATGTTTAAATTCACATGTTAGCGTGACATTGATTTTTCGGCCCATAAACACGCTTTCAACGGCTTACTCACAAACAAACGAGAGAGAGAGAGAGAGAGAGAGAGAGAGAGAGAGAGAGAGAGAGAGCCAAATATCATAATGTTAGGAGGGCGGGTTGAAAATACTGTGGCCGGGTCTTGGCATGCTGGACTTTATGTGTTTTCCTCCGCTAATGTTCCTCCGCCGACCTCACCCACCACCACTATTTTATATACAGTATATATATATATATATACTATATTCTCCCTCACTCGCTCCCTGTTTTACCTCCATAATCTAAAATAATACGAAAAACTATATTGATTAATTACAATAACAATAACAGTACTAATAAGTATAACTAATAATAATAATAATAATAATAATAATAATAATAATAATAATAACAGTAATAATAATAATAATTAATAGGCACAAACCTCGATTATCACAAGAATATATCCAATAATTGACGAACACTAAACACACTACCACACACAAGTCTCAGTCACATATAACAACCAGTTTGTAATAAGCTGCCTAATTATAATGGGTGGAATTATTAACAATACTGTACTCATATAACAATTCCACATAAAATATCCCGGATTATCAAACAAGTCAGAATAAACGAAATTAATTAATACTAAAAAAAATAATAATGAACAATACAGGTGTGGACAAGGTGATTAGTACCAATTACCACACAACAACTACTAATTAAAACAACCAAATGCTACAAAAATAATCAAAAATAATAACTCAACATACATGGAATTAATTAATAATCACATAAACTATTAATCGTTAACAATGGAGGCAAAAAGAATGCATTTAATACCGATAATTAAGTATGACTCACTAATTAAAACAGGTAAATGCTCGCCACGTATAAAAAATTAATCAATGCACAGGTAAATATTCTATCTAATCTAATAATCAGAACTTTTACGAATTAAGGCAAAAACTTAACTTACACGAGGCATAAAGTAACACATAATAATACTTTTTTCCCATTGTTCTTTGAGATATTTCCCTGACACTTCACGTAGTAGTAGTAGTAGTAGTAGTAGTAGTAGTCGTATATTTAATCTTAAGGTAATAAAATGGCGGCGAAGGTGTGGCTATTGGGGGAGGCTAGAGGCCAATTTAAAAAAAGTAGAAGTCGTAGTAGTAGTAGTAGTAGTAGTAGTAGTAGTAGTAGTAGTAGTAGTAGTAGACTATCTCCCCGTAACACCTCCATGATCTTATTCAGCAGGTGGTTAAGATGACTGACAGACAAATAGACATAAAGACAGACAGATAAATAGATAGACAAAGACATAGACAGAAAGACATACATAGGCAAAGATAGATAGACGGACAGACACAAATAGACAGAAACAGAAAAACAGACAAATAGACAGAAACAGAAAAACAGACAGACAGAAACTGATAGACATACAAATAGACAGAAGCATATAGATAGATAGACGCAAATAGACAGAAAGAAATAAACACACCTAGGACAGAACTCAGGTGAATCAGAATTAGATACAATTAATACAGGTAAAATACACTAAGATAGACAGACCCCCAAAAAATATCCCAGAAGAATAATTAAAAACATCCGGGTGGGCGTGGTGAATGAGTGGGCGGCGGGTGATGGGGATGGGTGGGCGGCGGGTGATGGGGGGTTGGACGGGGGGGGGGGGGATAGGGTGAGTCATAAACATATTGTAATCATACTGTTGCAACCATTTAACTGATAGAATTCCATTATAAACTCATTATGGTGGCTATTTTATTCTAGCTATCCTGATGAATGCATTTGAGTGTCATAAATTCATTTTACTCAGTAGTCTTTTCCAAATGAGAACAAAATGCAAATTACCCAACGGGGAAAAAACGGGGGGAGGGGGTGGGTAGTACCTTTTGTGGATGTGTTGTGGAGGATGTGTTGTGGAGGATGTGTTGTTGTGGATGTGTTGTGGAGGATGTGTTGTTGTGGATGTGTTGTGGAGGATGTGTTGTGGAGGATGTGTTGTGGATGTGTTGTTGTGGAGGATGTGTTGTTGTGGAGGTGTGTTGTGGAGGATGTGTTGTTGTGGAGGATGTGTTGTGGAGGATGTGTTGTTGTGGAGGATGTGTTGTGGAGGATGTGTTGTTGTGGATGTGTTGTTGTGGAGGATGTGTTGTGGAGGATGTGTTGTTGTGGAGGATGTGTTGTGGTGTGGATGTGTTGGTGGATGTGTTGTGGAGGATGTGTTGTTGTGGAGGATGTGTTGTGGAGGATGTGTTGTTGTGGAGGATGTGTTGTTGTGGAGGATGTGTTGTGGAGGATGTGTTGTTGTGGAGGATGTGTTGTTGTGGAGGATGTGTTGTTGTGGATGTGTTGTGGAGGATGTGTTGTGTGGATGTGTTGTGGAGGATGTGTTGTTGTGGAGGATGTGTTGTGGAGGATGTGTTGTTGTGGAGGATGTGTTGTGGAGGATGTGTTGTGGAGGATGTGTTGTGGAGGATGTGTTGTGGAGGATGTGTGTTGTGGAGGATGTGTTGTGGGTTGTGTTGTTGTGGATGTGTTGTGGAGGATGTGTTGTTGTGGATGTGTTGTTGTGGAGGATGTGTTGTTGTGGATGTGTTGTTGTGGATGTGTTGTGGAGGATGTGTTGTGGAGGATGTGTTGTTGTGGATGTGTTGTGGAGGATGTGTTGTTGTGGAGGATGTGTTGTGGAGGATGTGTTGTGGAGGATGTGTTGTTGTGGAGGATGTGTAGTTGTGGAGGAGTGTGTGGGTGTGTGTGGAGGATGTGTTGTGGAGGATGTGTTGTTGTGGATGTGTTGTGGAGGATGTGTTGTTGTGGAGGTTGTGTTGTGGAGGATGTGTTGTTGTGGATGTGTTGTGGAGGATGTGTTGTTGTGGATGTGTTGTTGTGGAGGATGTGTTGTTGTGGATGTGTTGTTGTGGATGTGTTGTGGAGGATGTGTTGTGTTGTGGAGGATGTGTTGTTGTGGAGGATGTGTTGTGGAGGATGTGTTGTTGTGGATGTGTTGTGGAGGATGTGTTGTTGTGGAGGATGTGTTGTGGAGGATGTGTTGTTGTGGATGTGTTGTGGAGGATGTGTTGTTGTGGAGGATGTGTTGTTGTGGAGGATGTGTTGTTGTGGAGGATGTGTTGTTGTGGAGGATGTGTGTTGTGGAGGATGTGTTGTTGTGGATGTGTTGTGGAGGATGTGTTGTTGTGGAGGATGTGTTGTGGATGTGTTGTGGATGTGTTGTGGAGGATGTGTTGTGGAGGTGTGTTGTGGGTGTGTTGTGGAGGATGTGTGTGTGGAGTGTGTTGTGGGTGTGTTGGTGGATGTGTTGTGGAGGTGTGTTGTTGTGGTGTGTGTGGAGGATGTGTTGTTGTGGAGGATGTGTTGTGGTGGTGTGTTGTGGAGGTGTGTTGTGGAGGTGTGTGTTGTGGAGGAGTGTTGTGTGGAGTGTGTTGTGGAGGATGTGTGTGTGTGTGTGGGGATGTGTTGTGTGTGGATGTGTTGTGGGTGTGTTGTGGGATGTGTTGTTGTGGATGTGTTGTGTGGAGGATGTGTGTGTGGGGTGTGTGTGTGGTGTGTTGTGGAGGTGGGTTGTGTGGATGTGTTGTGGAGGTGTGTGTTGTGGGGATGTGTTGTGTGGAGGAGTGTGTGGGTGTGTGTGGGGATGTGTTGTGTGGAGGTGTGTTGTTGTGGATGTGTTGTGGAGGATGTGTTGTGTAGGATGTGTTGTGTGGAGGATGTGTTGTGTGGAGTGTGTGGGGGTGTGTGTGTGGATGTGTTGTGTGGTGTGTGTGGAGGATGTGTGTGTGTGGTGTGTTGGGGGATGTGTTGTTGTGGATGTGTTGTGTGGATGTGTGTGTGGAGGATGTGTTGTGGAGGATGTGTGTTGTGGAGGATGTGTGTGTTGTGAGGTGTGTTGTGGAGGATGTGTGTTGTGGTGTGTGTGGAGGATGTGTGTTGTGGAGGATGTGTTGTTGTTGTGGATGTGTTGTGGAGGATGTGTTGTTGTGGATGTGTGTGGGGTGTGTGTGGGGGATGTGTTGTTGTGGATGTGTTGTTGTGGAGGATGTGTTGTTGTGGAGGATGTGTTGTTGTGGAGGTGTGTTGTGGAGGATGTGTGTTGTGGGGATGTGTTGTGGAGGATGTGTGTTGTGGATGTGTGTGAGTGTGTTGTGGAGGATGTGTTGTTGTGGAGGATGTGTTGTTGTGGAGGATGTGTTGTGGAGGATGTGTTGTTGTGTTGTGGAGGATGTGTTGTTGTGGAGGATGTGTTGTTGTGGATGTGTTGTGGAGGATGTGTTGTGGAGGATGTGTTGTTGTGGAGGATGTGTTGTGGAGGATGTGTTGTGGAGGTGTTGTGTGGAGGTGTGTGTGGAGGATGTGTGTGGGGTGTGTTGTGAGGATGTGTTGTGTGAGGATGTGTTGTGGAGGATGTGTTGTTGTGGAGGATGTGTTGCTGTGGATGTGTTGTGGAGGATGTGTTGTTGTGGAGGATGTGTTGTTGTGGATGTGTTGTGGAGGATGTGTTGTTGTGGAGGATGTGTTGTTGTGGAGGATGTGTTGTTGTGGAGGATGTGTTGTGGAGGATGTGTTGTTGTGGAGGATGTGTTGTTGTGGAGGATGTGTGTTGTGGAGGATGTGTTGTTGTGGAGGATGTGTTGTTGTGGAGGATGTGTTGTGTGTGAGGTGTGTTGTGGAGGATGTGTTGTTGTGGTGGAGTGTGTGTTGTGGAGGATGTGTTGTTGTGGAGTGTGTTGTGAGGATGTTGTTGTGGATGTGTTGTGGAGGATGTGTGTGTGTGTGTGGAGGATGTGTTGTTGTGGAGGTGTGTGTGTGTGGAGGATGTGTTGTGGAGGATGTGTTGTTGTGGAGGATGTGTTGTTGTGGATGTGGTGTTGTGGTGGATGTGGTGTTGTGGAGGATGTGTTGTTGTGGAGGTGTGTTGTGGATGTGTTGTGGAGGATGTGTTGTTGTGGAGGATGTGTTGTTGTGGAGGTGTTGTGGGGGTGTGTTGTGGATGTGTTGTGGTTGTTGTGGAGGATGTGTTGTTGTGGAGGATGTGTTGTTGTGGAGGATGTGTTGTGGAGGATGTGTTGTTGTGGATGTGTTGTTGTGGAGGATGTGTTGTGGAGGATGTGTTGTTGTGGAGGATGTGTTGTTGTGGAGGATGTGTTGTTGTGGATGTGTTGTGGAGGATGTGTTGTTGTGGATGTGTTGTTGTGGATGAGCAACGATGTGGTTTATTATACGTGTTGATGGTGGTACAGGGTGGTACAGGGTGATACAGGATGTTACAGGGTGGTACAGGATGGTACAGGGTGTTACAGGGTGATAGAGGATGTTACAGGGTGGTACAGCAATGATAATACAGTTTTTTGATTTACAGAGACGGTAATGTACAGTACAGAGTTAAGGGCTTTATGCTGAAGAGATACAGTGTTAAATACATAATGGAATGAATAAAATAATACCAATATAAACCTCCATATATCCACACACCACAAACACCCACATATCCACACACCACAAACACCCACATATACACACACCACAAACACCCACATACACACACACCACAAACACCCACATATCCACACACCACAAACACCCACATATCCACACACCACAAACACCCACATATCCACACACCACAAACACCCACACCACGAACTACTACATATCCACACAACCCCTAACCCACAAACCAAAAACCCCCGCCCCTACATATCCACACAACAAACACCCACCAATATATCCACACACCACAACCCACATGTATCTTGACAAGACCCTCCCACCTGACGAAGAAAAAAAAACACCACATTAACAGCACGCAGTCAACCAGCTCACTAATTCCATTATTCACTACAAACATGAGTAAAAACCCGTGTGAGGAACGACCACTGTCCGGGTATAGGCCTGGCCAAATAACAAGAGCCATGCAAAGTGTACATTAGTGGTGAGTTGGTGTGCTGCTGACGACTACGAGGAGAGGAGAGGAGAGGAGAGACACACGACTATAAAGAAAAAACGAAAAGGTATAAAAAAGACAACGAGGGAAGAAAACACGAAGGAGAGAGAGAGAGAGAGAGAGAGAGAGAGAGAGAGAGAGAGAGAGAGAGAGAGAGAGAGAGAGAGAGAGAAGACGAAAAAGAAGAGGGGAAATCCTGAAGCGTAGGGAGGATGGAGGGGAAAATCTGAGTGAGAGGAGGCGGAGGACTGTGGTGGGGAGGAGTGGGGAGAGGGGGTTAAAGACTGTGGTGAGAAGGGGGAGAAGAGGGAAAGCGGAGAGAGAGAGAGGGAGAGGGTAGAACGAGGAAGAGAAGAGAAAAGGGGAACAGAGAAGAGGTGAGGGGGGGGAGAGGAAGACGGTGTGGTGGGAGGAGTGGATGTCGGGTGGGGTGGGGATGGGAGGGGAGGGTGTCGGGAGGGGAGGGGGAGCCGGGAAAGAAGCGAGGGGGCGGGGAAGAAGGAGATACGGCCGAGGATATGGAAAAATAATGGGGAGAGAGCGGCCAGGGGGAAGAAAAATGGTGTGGAAATGTACAAGTGATGAGGGGGACGTCGAGATGGGGAGCGGCAGGCACAAGAGCTCTTCCTGCTCCTCCTAGATGATGAGAGAGAGAGAGAGAGAGAGAGAGAGAGAGAGAGAGAGAGAGAGAGAGAGAGAGAGTCCTGGTTCTAGGGTGTACAACTAAGTGTGTTAAACGCTGGTTCTGGCCCGCTAGAGGGAGGATAAACAGTGACGTACAGTAAATGTTAAGGTGTAGCGAGTGACGGGCCCGAGTTTTTCCTTAAGAGCGACTCAACTCGTCCACGGCGACACACTTGGATTTGGGCCGACACGCTTGAAAAATTTATGTCCGTCTATTAACATATTTTCAGATGCAGTATAACATTTAGGCAGACACGAGGCCTTCAACATCAATCACTTGAACATCAGTCGCTTGAACATCAGTCTCTTGAAGATGGCAGCGTCAAAGTAGAGTGTTAACATAATTTGTTTAACTCCTTGAGTATGATAACTTAATCCCTTGAGTAGGATGACTTAACCCCTGACTACGATGACTTAACCCCTGACTACGATGACTTAATAAACGCCTCAAAGACTCTGTGAGGGAAATTCTATATATAAGTGTTAAAAGTTAGATATTGTAAGTGTTTAAGTATGTTAAGTCGTAAGTACTGGGAGTCGTAAGTACTGGGAGTCGTAAGTACTGGAAGGTGCATGTGTTGGGAGGCCACAAGCATAAGAGCTGTCGTAAATATACCTCCCATGAATAAACATACATACACACTCAAAACACCCGCCAAAAATACACTCATCATCCATAACACACACACACACACACACACACACACACACACACACACACCAATGAATCATCCAGGATTACTTTAGCCATGCCTGAAACACCATACACACACACACAACCAGGCAGCGAATCTTAGCAAAAGTCAACATCAATTAGCGAGTATATTCTACCATATAGAGGAATATAGAAGACCTCCTACTACGCTAATATACAACACATATAGCCATCTGGCGTACATGTGTAGCCAAAGTTACTCAGGTTAACAGGTGTGTGCGTGTGTGTGTGTGTATTTCTACCAACGCTAAAATCCATTTCACAAAATAAATGAATATTAAACAGTACTAGAGAGACACTCTATTCGCATTGGATTAATTAAAACCCAAATCGCTTCGTAATAGATAGCTCAAATTTTCCAAGTAATTATTTCATTCCTCATTTAGTCATTTAACAGAAAACATTATCTCATTACACCGCCAAACACTCGCCAATATCACCAGCCGGCTGTATTAACCGGCAAAAATGGTTCACGTTACAAAATCACGTTACAGCTGCAATAGTAAATACTGTATCAAGTTGAGAGTGTGTGTGTGTGTGTGTGTGTGTGTGTTCTCTAGGTGTTATGGCGCGCGCGCGCACACACACACACACACACACCCACACACAGAGAAAACTCCACCATAAAAAAATAGCCAAAAATACTAACTTATGGCCCCATTTAAATGTATTTTCGTAGTAATTCACCAAACCTTTCTTTCACGAGAGAAAAATTACTTTAACGGGGAGTTACACGTGACGCCGAGCTGTGAGCCTCTTAAAGGAGGAGCAGGGAAGGTAGGTGAAGCAGGTAGTAGGAAGAGAGGAAAGAAGCAGAAGTAGGGGTAGTAGAGACAGGTAATGGAAGAGAGGAAGTAGCAACAGAGAGAGAAGCAGGAGTAAGGAACGTAGTAAAAGCAGTTAGTAGGAAGTGAGGAAGTAGGAGAGGGGAAAGAAGCAGAAGCAATAGAAACGGGTTATGACAGAGGAGAAGTAGCACCAGGCAATGAAGCAGGAACAAGGACAGCAACAGTAGGTAGAAGCAGGAACAGAAACAGAAGGCAACAGCAGGAGCAACAGGCAGAAGCAGGAACAGCAGGTAGCAAGCAGGAACAGCAACAGTAAACAGCAGGAGGAACAGTACTAACAGGCAACAGAAACAGCAACAACAGTAGGTAGCAGCAGCAGCAGCAACGGCATAGATAAGAGGAAGGGAGTAAGATTAGCAGCAACGGCCAGATATATAATGACAAGAAGAAGAAGAAGAAGAAGAAGAAGAAGAAGAAGAAGAAGAAGAGGGGGAGGAAGAAGAGGAGGAGGAAGAAGAAAGAGAAGAGGGGGAGGAAGAGGAGGTAGTGGAGAGAAAAAGAATAATGAAAATGATAGAGAAAACGAGAAAGTGACATTTAAAGAACATGGAGAGAGAGAGAGAGAGAGAGAGAGAGAGAGAGAGAGAGAGAGAGAGAGAGAGAGAGAAAGGTGAATAAGGAGGAAGAGGAAAAAAAGACGAAAGGACGAAACAAAAAAGGGAAAAAAATAAGGTAAAAAAGAAAATGAAGGAAGAAAAGAGAAAGAGGAAGAAAATAAAATGAAAGACGAGAAGGAATAAAGGAAGAAGAAAAATGAGGAAAGGAAAAGAAAATGAGTAAGACAGGGAACAGGAAAACATAAAAGAGGAAGAGGTAATAAAGAGAGAGAGGAAATATGAAGAGGAGGAGCAGGCAAAAGGAAGATAAAAATGCAATGAAGTGGAAAAAGGAAGAAGATAAAGAGGAACAGGAAGAAATGAAGAAGATAAAGAAGGTAAGGAGACAAAAAATTAAGATAAAATATAAGAAACAGAAAGAAATGAAAGAAGAACAAACTGAAATAAAACAAGACAAATAAATATGAAAAGTAGAAAAAGAAGACAGGAAGAAGAACAAGGGAGAATAAAGAGAAAATGGAGACAAGAAACGAAAGAACGGGAACAACTTTGGAAGAGAGAGAGAGAGAGAGAGAGAGAGAGAGAGAGAGAGATAAGGAGGAAGAAGATAGGAAGAAGAGGAGTAGGAGGGAAGGAGGAATAATTGGAGCATGTGCCGTCGCTTACCGGGTTGAACTTCACTGTAAGATCCTAACCCATTACCGCTGACAGTAATGTGGGGACAACATTTCACGCCAAATATAATCACAGAAGTGGTGTTGTTGGCCCACCCTTTACTACACCAAATTATGTAAACAAGAGGGAAAAAAGTTTGAGGAAATTATTATGTAAAGAGGAAAAAAGTTTGAGGAAATTATTATGTAAAGAGGAAAAAAAGTTTGAGGAAATTATTATGTAAAGAGGAAAAAGTTTGAGGAAATTATTATGTAAAGAGGAAAAAAGTTTGAGGAAATTATTATGTAAACAAGAGGAAAAAAGTTTGAGGAAATTATGTAAACAAGACGATGTTTGAAAAAAATTATTACGTAAACAAGAGGAAAAAAGTTTGAGGAAAATACGTAAAATGGGATAAAAATAACACAATCATGTAAACAAGACAATAAAATGTTAAGCAAACAATGTGGAAAACAAAACCAAACAATATATTAACGTCAATAACTTACTATGTAGACAAGAGCACTGTCCATGCGATTAAAATGTTACAAAAACAAAACAACTAAATGATTATGTCAGGAAAATATTGCCTCATAAACATAGACGAATTGTTAACAGAAATACTGATAAACCAAATGACAAAAAATTATATGAGGAAAAATAGAGCCTTCATATATAAACACCAGAACACTTTATGAGCGCCTCACTATATCCTCACAACACTCAAAACACTTTATGAGCGCCTCACTATATCCTCACAACACTCGAAACACTTTATGAGCGCCTCACTATATCCTCACAACACTCAAAACACTTTATGAGCGCCTCACTATATCCTCACAACACTCAAAACACTTTATGAGCGCCTCACTATATCCTCACAACACTCAAAACACTTTATGAGCGCCTCACTATATCCTCACAACACTCAAAACACTTTATGAGCGCCTCACTATATCCTCACAACACTCAAAACACTTTATGAGCGCCTCACTATAACCTCACAACACTATGAGTCGGAAAATCTACAGTAGTTTGACAAATTTCCAAACAGGTTTAATTGTGGCTTTAGTCCGTGGGTGCTTAGGGACATAGTGGTGGTGAGTGGTGGTGGTGGTAGTGGGTGGTGGTGGTGAGTGGTGGTGGTGGTAAGTGGTGGTGGGTGGTGGGTGGTGAGTGGTGGTGGTGGTGAGTAGTGGTGGTGAGCATTGGTGGTGAGAGTAGTAAATAATATTAGCAACGATGGTGAAAATAGCGATGATTATAACTGCAATTGACGATAAATAATATTTCTGTGATGGTTGTGGTGGTAATGGTGGTAATGGTGATGGTGGTAACAGCTCAACTAGTTACCGTAGGAGTGCCTGGTTGCGGTGATATACGTGCACTGTCAGAACATAATTTGACACTGACATGGCAGACTTGGTGTCATTAGCAGTGATTTTGGTTCCTGAAGTGACAAGGAATTTGTACTTGAGAGACTGGCGGTCACGAGTTACGGGTCTTGAAGTGAAGGTGACAGTGACAGACATGAGCAGTGACTTTTAGTGATTTTCTTGAAGATGGTGAGGCGGTGAGGGTGACAGCGACCAAGGAAGCAGTGAAGGTAGAGAACAGTGCAGTGAAAATTACCTAACCTAACTTATCCGAACCTTTGCCTAACCTGACCTAACCTAACTTAACCTAACCTTTGCCTAACTTGACCTAACCTAACTTAACCTAACCTTTGCCTAACCAGACCTAATATAACTTAACCTAACTTAACCTAACCTAACCTACCCCCAACATAAACCAAAATGCATAAGTATGAAAACTCAAGAGGTGACAAAACTCCAACTCTATTCAAGGTCCTACTCGGGAGCCGGTTTTTGGACCGGTTCAAGGTCCGGCTTTGGATCCGGTTCCAGGTATGGTTCCGGTTCTGGAGATTAGTCTTAGAGTTAATGAAAGGTGATGTGGGTATAATGTTCGGCCCAGTGGTCATTACATTCACAAGCTCATTAATTAGTGTGACCCTCCCTGGCTACATTTACTGTATCCGGCTGTCGTGAACTGGCTATAACGCAATTAGCATTCTGTGTGTGTGTGTGTGTGTGTGTGTGTGTGTGTGTGTGCCGCATTATCCAGGTGCCACATAATATCCAGAACCTAAACTTTTATATATATCTGGCTTTCATGGAGACCTATACCACAATAATCAGTTGGTGCACCATATCCGGCGTCTATACCCTATCCGGCTATTAGAGATAACCGAATCACTAAAAAAAAGACCATCACACGGCCAAACCCTATCCCGATACCATTAAAATACCCATCGACCACCTTATATATATATACCCAGGGGCAAGCTAGTGTCTCACCCCATCACATAACACAGCACATGACCCCGTGGCAAGCTAGTGTCTCACCCCACACATAACACAGCACATGACCCAGGGGCAAGCTAGTGTCTCACCCCACCACATAACACAGCACATGACCCAGGGGCAAGCTAGTGTCTCACCCCACCACATAACACAGCACATGACCCCGTGGCAAGCTAGTGTCTCACCCCTCCACATAACACAGCACATGACCCAGGGGCAAGCTAGTGTCTCACCCCACCACATAACACAGCAACAGAAGCACATGATCCAGCTGACAATTCACGCCAGTTATGCTGTTCTTAATGCTGTGTTACCTTGAGTTATTTTTTTTTTTTTTTTTTTTTTTTTACCTAAACGCAGCAGATTTTCGGAGCTATCAAAGGTGAGTATAAAAGCCACACGTATGAGCACTGGAACCCTTTGCGACATACTATCCATACATACTGTACATACATGCATATACATACATGCATACATACATACATACATACATATACACAGAGATGCATACAGTACTTACAGAGCGCTGACTATCCTCCACAGGTATATCCTCTAACCTAACCTAACCTGGTCGACGTGAACATTTATCTAAACACGAGATAAATAAATCCTTCTTGGTACCTTATCTGATCTGTCAATTATCACTATGCAGGTCTTGTAATAATTGTTTTCCCTTCGTCAGGTGAGAATCAAGAACGTTTAATTACACCTCATGACCTGAAAACAACCAGATTATCATCACAAAATTAAATTCTCTACTCCAGTCGCTTTGGGGGGGGGGGGGGGGGGGGCGTTCCGGATTCATTAGTAAACAATTATCAATGAATTCAAACAAAATTACTTAAACAAGAATAGGCTTGTTTATTAATTTGTTTACAGCCTGACCAAATCAAGAGCGGTACCTTGAATACCTTAACAGTACCACAGAATACCCGTGTTATCCTAAAACTACAATAACATAATAACAATCACCATACCAATAGCATCAATCACTTGCAATAACCACAATTACTATATCGTACCAATACATAACCTAACCTACCCTAACCTAACCTAACCGACCATAGCACAAAACCACAGCACCACGCAACCACAGCACAACACACCATAATACAACACAACCACAGCACAACACTCTCACGCTACCACACAACCACAACACAACATAACACAACACTACCACACAACCACAACCCACCATAACACAACACTACCACCCAACCACAGCACAACACTCCCACGCTACCACACAACCACAACACAACATAACACAACACTACCACACAACCACAACCCACCATAACACAGCACTACCACCCAACCACAGCACAACACTCCCACGCTACCACACAACCACAACACTACCACACAACCACAACACACCATAACACAACACTACCACCCAACCATAACGACCCCCCTCACACACACACAAACCACGCGGCCAACTACGACCTCCAACACGCCCCTAAGAGTTGATGACAAAATTGAGGGTTGAACATATTCATGGCGTCATCAATCCGGCAAAGTGGCGGCTGTCAATCATTCTACCATCTGTCATTACCGGGTGCTCAAGCGCGAACCAACAAGGTACCTAGTAACGAACAGCTTCCTCTTCCTGCCCCCCCCCCCTTTACCCCCTCCACCGTTAATGTTAACCCTGATAGCCTTGCCCTTAAGTCTTGCCCCCCATAACAGCCTTGCCCTTTAGTCTTGCCCGCATTACAGCCTTGTCTTTAAGTCTTGCTCTCATAACAGCCTTGTTTTTAAGCCTTGCCCTATAACACCATAGCAGCCTTGCCCTTGGGTCTTTCTCCATAACCAGCCTTGCCCTTAAATCTTGCCCCATAACTATCTTGCTCTTAAGTCTTGCCCCCATAATACCATAACAGCTATGCCCTTAAGTCTTGTCCCATAACAGCATGTAGCCTCTCCATAGTACTTCCTCTAACCATTCACCAGCAGTACAGGGTGTTCCAAAAACCCAACTATACGCTATTCGCATTTATATGAGGTAGCAACTGGCCAATCGTTCAAGAGTTCCCGATAACCGAACACCCGACATTAATAATTATACAACCTAAAGAACCGACCAACTATAATTATATTCTGCAATAACCGAAAAAAATGTTCATATGACGTAAGAATTGACACCGAAAAGCCGACCAATCGTTCGGAATTTGTTCTTATCCGACGAAGTGAAGCCCCATGTTTCATTTAGTGCTTCCGATTATAACCCAAAATTAACTTTCCGAATTCTGTTTATCCGTAAAATAGCGTTATTCGTTTTATCCGTAAACTAACATTATTCGTCCTATCCGTAAAGTATCATTATTCGTCCTATCCGTAAACTAACATTATTCGTCTTATCCGTAAAGTAACATTCGTGTTATCCGTAAAGTAACATTCGTGTTACCCGTACAGTGTAACATGATTCTGTTCACCTGTAACACAACTCTATACTTACACCCACACATCTGTACAGCGACACTGGCTTATCCGACCATTATAACGCATTTTCGCCTCTCCGACACAACCGGATCTTTCTCCTCTGGCACAAAAACACTCCCCAACATTTTCGCTTATCCGACATTAGCAGCTTATTTTGTTGATCGGTTAACTGATACAAAGAACTTTTATGTTGTGAAATATTGTCATGTCGCATCAATATTCATTTCATAACCAACACAAAATGGTCTTTTATCTCACTATAATATGTTACGTTCATCAGTCGTCGGAGCCTAAAACAATGAATTATTTTAATTGTCCGACAACTGCGCTGTAAAGTGTTCATTTATATACAAACAATAAAAAATATACGAGTAACAAATAAACAAACAGGATGTGGAATTTACTGTCGAGAAAAATAGTAATAATAATAATTGTGAGAGAGAGAGAGAGAGAGAGAGAGAGAGAGAGAGAGAGAGAGAGAGAGAGAGAGAGAGAGAGAGAGAGAGAGAGAGAGTATAACTTAATTTTAAACACATTTTTAACTTCATGAGATCAAATACTGTACCATATATATACACGGACCATAAGAAGATTATACTACTAAACTGTAATGCCAGACTTCCTGGTATAGTACGAGTGAGCTGGTCTCCTACCTGGCTCCCGCAATACTGGTAAATGAGTTTTCACGGAATATTTATACAGATGAATGAATCAAAAAAGATTTTCCCCTGACTCATCAACCATAATAAATAAACAAGACCAAACGACAGTAACTTCAGTGAATACATCCAAACTGTGTTCATATATAGCTAGGGACTATAAGCTAAATTTACTAACCTAACCTAACCTAAGCTAACCTAGGCTAATTATTTACGAGTTATGTGTATCCTTTTGTTTATATATCTGATTTTAACTCAGATTTACTCATAATTAAACACGAAACTGTCTCACATAACGTTATTTCCCGATTAATGTTTCTTAATTCTGATTTCACTTCGGATATAATGTATAAATTGGCACATAAAACCAAATACTATAATCTTAATACGAATTTATCTCACGTAACAAAAATAATATCGAATTTCCGGTGATTTAACGTATAATGCTGAGATCCAATACAATGACGTAGGTAATGTAACGCTACGACACAATGGCGGCGCTGCTGACATTATACAACTGGACACACACACACACACACACAAGGACGCAGATACATAAACACAAATACACACAGACACACACATCTATTACTCCCGGTACACATACACACACACACACGAGCGCAGGTGTCCCTAATCCACATATGTAACGCCTCGCTAAACACCCGATGTTTCTCGTCCCTACCATAATACTCTCTCCCTCCCTTTCCTCCATCACCCCTAACCCCCCCCCTTTACCCTTTCCACGACCAACACCTATTCCCCATCATCCTAACCCCCTTAACCTTTCCCCCTGACCACATCCTACTCCCCCTAACCCCCATGTAGTCCTCCAAGCCCCTTCCCCACTCTCCCCTAACCCCTTATCACTCCCCCTGACCCCCATGTATTCCTCCAAGCCCCTTCCCCTTATCACTCCCCCTGACCCCCTTATCACTCCCCCTGACCCCTAACCCTTGATCATCACCTACTCAACCCCCCCCATCACTTCCCTAACCACCACCACCACCTCCCCTAAACACCCTCCCCTTAACCCCATAACCTCCCCATCTCCCCTTATTCCTCCTCCCCAACACCAGTATCCGCCTCACACCCTAATAGTACTGTTCATTGGGCCATGTACACCCTTTGGTGCACACCGGGTCATGTACACACAGGAGCAAATGGGTACTTCGGTGTACACAGGAACATGTGGATCGTTTAAAACTAAAGATAACTAATTTCCTCTCTAATACCACCCTTTGACACCCCTAACACCCCCTCCTACCTCTTCCTCTTCACCCTTTAACATCAGTCTCCCACCATCTAGCAACACCATAAGGGTGATTCACTTCATCTTAAGGGGGGGACCTAATATCCCCTTAAAACCCCTATAAAATCCATACCCTTAGCCCTGGTGCCCATACTCCCCCATAGCACCAGTCTCTCACCATCTGATAACATTAAGTCGAGCCTAAACTCCCCAAAAGGGGGGCAAACTTCCCCTTAACTTCGCTCTTAAACTGTAGGATCTCGCACGCCTTTAAATTTAGCTAAGTCGTTCATAAGTCAGGGCCCGAGTACTTATAATGAAAATCGCACAAGTAAAACTCATTCCTGGGCAGTAAATCCCGGGGTCACTGGCAGGCTGGAATAAAGTTTTACTGCTCGACTCCCACACCTCCGCCGTCTGCACCTCGTGTCTTCAACTTAAAATTCACCGACTCCCTCCCCTCATGACGAGCTGAAAGCTGTTAATTGGTCGCAAATTATCGCTAAATACTCATAATTTAACATTACACCTGTTCATTGGTGGGGCATCAATAAACCCCGCCTACAAGACTCAAGCCTCGACGCTGATTGGCTAAGGCGGACAAAGTCCGTCCTAGGTGTCAAGCTGGCGCTCATTGATTGGCCAGCATAATAAAGCTCCGCCCACATGTCAAGAGAGTGACACGTGCCCCGCCCCCAGGATCAGCCCGGCTCCTGGTAGCGGACATGCGGCTGACCACTGAATAAGTGAACCCGGGTCCCCATGTCCTCCCCCTCAACCACCACCAGACCGTGTCATGCATGTCCACCTTTTTAATTTCGCTCACAGTCCCAGGTATACAATTATTTTTTTCTCGAAATTATACACTAAAGTGAAGATATATTCATTAATCACAAGAAACTTAAGAATGTTGAAATTCTGGCCACCCAGAGTGTCTTATGGATCTCTCAGCTCAAGAGATCCTGACATGAATTATTACCGCTACATTTATTACAACTTGATACCAACACTGATTCCTTGGCCATTATTATTATTATTATTATTATTATTATTATTAATTATTATTATTATTATTATTATCATTATCATTATCACCATCATCACTATATTTCTCTTATTATAAACAAAACAATAACACGACACCATACATCACTGTGGGTCTCTCATTAAAGACGAGAAGATTACATATAAACGTCGCCCTATTACATGTGGCCGACGACAACAACAACAGACTCAACCCCACCATTACGGCACCAATTTCACCACCAATTAGCCCAGTTTTCCAGGACAAATAATTGTCTCCGAGCAGGAAATATCACCCCCCTCCTCCCCCCTCTTGATATCACAATTACCAGCCAGCCAACGTGTCAAGGATAATCACCCTCGACCATCGTCACACTGTGTCTAATTTAGGGATCGTGGCAGACCAGTAAACACGACTGGATGGCAGATAATCCCGGCAGATTTCTTAACACCTGAGGGACTTAAATCAGCACCGGCAGACCCCCAGTACCCAGAACCAAACCCTTAATTGTCCCTGAAAAACTCACAAACATCCCTTAGCATCCCTAACAGGCACATAAACACCCCTTATATACCCCCTAAACACCCCTGACATAACCCCCTAAGCACCCCTGACAGGCACCTAGGCACTCCTCATAGGCATCTAAACACCCCTGACATAACCCCCTAAACACCCCTCATATACCCCTAAACACCCCTCATATACCCCCTAAACACCCCTCATACACCCCTAAACACCCCTCATATACCCCTTAAGCATCCCTCATATACCCTCTAAACACCCCCTAAACACCCCTCATATACCCCCTAAACACCCCTCATATACCCCCTAAACACCCCTTATATACCCCCTAAACACCCCTCATATACCCCTAAACACCCCTCATATACCCCTTAAGCATCCCTCATATACCCCTTAAGCATCCCTCATATACCCCCTAAACACCCATCATATACCCCCTAAACACCCCTTATATATCCCCTGAACACCCTAACGTAACCCCCCTAAACACCCCTCATAGCCCCCTAAACACCCTTATATATCCCCTAAACACCCCTGACATAACCCCCTGAACACCCCGAACATAACCCCCTAAACACCTCTGGTACACCCCTAAACATCTGACAGACCCTTAAACACCTCTGACAGACCCTTAAACACCTCTGGTACACCCTAAACATCTCTGGTACACCCTAAACACCTCTGGTACACCCTAAATCACCTCTGGTACACCCTAAACACCTCTGACAGACCCTAAAACACCTCTGGTACACCCTAAAACGCCTCGGTACACCCCTAAACACCTCTGGTACACCCTAAACACCTCTGGTACAACCTAAACACCTCTAGTACACCCTAAACACCTCTGGTACACCCCTAAACACCTCTAAAAGACCCTTAAACACCTCTGGTACACCCCAAAACACCTCTAAAAGACCCTTAAACACCTCTGGTACACCCCTAAACACCTCTAAAAGACCCTTTAACACCTCTGGTACACCCCTAAACACCTTAACAGACCTTATCCCCTCACCCCCTACCTGGCAGATCCCTAAAACTCCCCCCTGACAAAATATACACGTCGACGTCCACAAGGTGTAGAGACGCATGTTCCCGAGCGTTGTAAATTTTTATAAGATGTAATTATGTAGTAAACGCAAACGCCATGTGATCCTCTTTTCCTAGGCACGGCTGAGGTCGCCCCTAATGACACGTTATTAGCTTGGAAATCCGGCTGCTGGGGTCTGGTCTTGTCTTTCCTTGCTTACCTCACCAATCTGTAGGAAAAAAAATCCCTCTAATCGAAGCTAATCTAATTTAATCTAACCTAATCTCATCAAATCTAATCTAAGTGGGATTAGTAAGAAAAAGACAAAAATCCCGACTTAGTTAACCTATATGGGGGTTTGTTGGAGTAAATCTCACACAAGATAAGAAAATAAGGCTTGAAGACCACACTCCCATCTAAACCATCCCAACTGGGAGTTCTCGGCCAAAATACCACGACTCTACGCGAACGTAACAAAATCCTACCTGACCATCCCTAACCCACACCAACCTAACCTGACCTGACCTAACCCAAACCAACCTGACCTAACTTTATTTGGGGTCTTTCAAAGCCTTAACACGGGTTTGTAGAACTAAATTTCCCTAAACCTAATTCATTCTAACCTAATCTGATTTAACCTGGGTTTGTCTGGCAAAATTTTACCTAACCTTATCTAACAGGCACTAAGGGCTTGAAAGAAAACTGAACTTGCAATCTTTTTCATCAAATTACATTAAATTTACCTGATAAAGGGAATATTGTCAGGTAAGAGACTTCCAGGTGAGGTTTTGTCTAAAAGAATTCTGTCCAGTGGGAGACTATCTGAAGGGATTCTGTCCAATAGGGAACTGTCTAAAGGAATTCTGTCCAATAGGGAACTGTCTGAGGTGGGTTTTGTGGTGGGTTTTTGGTCGAAGGAAAATTTTTGGGGGATTTTATTTATTTCATGACTTTAATGATAAAATTTTGGCCAATGGGATTTTGTCGGCTGTTGCATACGACTGTCAACTGTTACAACTATGTGGTAGAGACAGGTGTGTGTGTGTGTGTGTGTGTGTGTGTGTGTGTGTGTGTGTGTGTGCGTGCGTGCGTGCGTGTGTGTGTGTGTGTGTGTGTCACCGTCGATTGCACTCCCTCTAATAATTACCAAGGTATCAAGTATAAACATTTAATAAGTCAACCAAAACAACAACATTCCGGCCATCAGCTGATCCACTCAACCGCGTGATGTGCAGCTGTGAGATACGTCACCCCCCCCCCCCCCCCCCTACACGTGTCTACAGCAGCAGTTTATTTTTTTACGTTTTCTTCAATTTTATTTTTTTTACATCTGTTTAATTCGGTGTCTAATATTACAACAGTTTTTAACCTTTTTTTTACTTATTTCTCACCTTTTTTTTACTTATTTTTCACTTTTTTTACTTATTTTTCACCTTTTTATTATTTGGTTCACTTTTACAAAATAGCAAAATTCATGTTGTATTCTTTTATTTTCGATTCCTTTTGATTTCATTTGTTTTTATAAATTTATCTATTTTGTCTCCCTCCTCCCTTAATTATTCACGCTTGTTTCAATCCCCTTTTTCAAACACTTTTTCCCCTTGTTCATATTCGTTCTATGTATTTCTCACTCGTGTGTATTAATTCTACCTGTTTCTCAATAATTTTAATCCTCTCTCTCTCTCTCTCTCTCTCTCTCTCTCTCTCTCTCTCTCTCACACACACACCTGTTGCCACTACAGGTGTGACACAACGCCTCCCGGGTAGTGCGGTGGTAAGGCCGGTCAGTATCACGCCCTATAATCGGAGTATTTCCATTTATACTTCATTTACGCGCGCAACTGGCCGGTTAACGCCGCCAGATCACCGGTTATCCCCGTCCCCCCCTCGTGATGCAGAAATCACGACCACTTTATCATAATAACGAATTAACGCCAAGTGTTTTATGAGTGGGTGAAGTGCTGGTGGTCGGGGTGGGGAGGAGGGAATAAGGTAACAGGGGGTTGGTGGGCTGGTGGGTTGGTGGGGTGGTGGGTTGGTGGGCTGGTGGATTGGTGGGGTTGGTGGGCTGGTGGATTGGTGGGGTTGGTGGGCTAGTGGGTTGGTGGGTTGGTGGGGTTGGTGAACTGGTGGGCTGGTGGTTTGGTGGGCTGGTGGTTAGGTGGGTTGGGGAGAGTGTGGGAAGGGGGAGTTTGTGGGGTGGAGATAAGAGGGTAAGCGGGTATTGGTGAGTTGGTAGTGTGGTGGTGGGTTGGTAGTGGTGGTGGGTTGGTAGTGGTGGTGGGTTAGTAGTGGTGGTGGTGGGTTGGTAGTGGTGCTGGGTTGGTAATGGTGGTGGGATGGTAGTGGTGGTGGGTTGGTAGTGGTGGTGGGTTGGTAGTGGTGGTGGGTTAGTTGTGGTGGATGGTTGGTAGTGGTGGTGGGTTAGTTGTGGTGGTGGGTTGGTAGTGGTGGTGGGTTAGTAGTGGTGGTGAGTTGGTAGTGGTGGTGGGTTAGTAGTGGTGGTGGGTTGGTAGTGGTGGTGGGTTAGTTGTGGTGGTGGGTTGGTAGTGGTGGTGGGTTAGTAGTGGTGGTGAGTTGGTAGTGATGGTGGGTTAGTAGTGGTGGTGGTGGGTTGGTAGTGGTGGTGGGTTAGTTGTGGTGGTGGGTTGGTAGTGGTGGTGGGATGGTAGTGGTGGTGGGTTGGTAGTGGTGGTGGGTTGGTAGTGGTGGTGGTTGGTATGGTGGTGGGTTGGCAGTGGTGGTGGGTTGGTAGTGGTGGTGGGTTGGTAGTGGTGGTGGGTTAGTTGTGGTGGTGGGTTGGTAGTGGTGGTGGGTTAGTAGTGGTGGTGAGTTGGTAGTGGTGGTGGGTTAGTAGTGGTGGTGGGTTGGTAGTGGTGGTGGGTTGGTAGTGATGGTGGGTTAGTAGTGGTGGTGGTGGGTTGGTAGTGGTGGTGGGTTAGTTGTGGTGGTGGGTTGGTAGTGGTGGTGGGTTAGTTGTGGTGGTGGGTTGGTAGTGGTGGTGGGTTAGTAGTGGTGGTGGGTTGGTAGTGGTGGTGGGTTAGTAGTGGTGGTGGGTTGGTAGTGGTGGTGGGTTAGTTGTGGTGGTGGGTTGGTAGTGGTGGTGGGTTAGTTGTGGTGGTGGGTTGGTAGTGGTGGTGGGTTAGTAGTGGTGGTGGGTTGGTAGTGGTGGTGGGTTGGTAGTGGTGGTGGGTTGGTAATGGTAGTGGTGGTGGGTTGGTAATGATAATGGTGGTGGGTTGGTAATGGTTTTGGTGGTGGGTTGGTAATGGTATTGGTGGGGTTGAGAGAATGGGGGTGAAGGTGTGGTGGTAGTGGGTTTTTGGGTAGTAGTAGTAGTAGTAGTAGTAGTAGTAGTAGTAGTAGTAGTAGTAGTACAATGGCAGGTTCTTGAAGGGGTGGGAAGGGGTTGTTCTTGAAGGGGTGAGAAGGGGTTGTTCTTGAAGGGGTGAGAAGGGGTTGTTCTTGAAGGGGTGAGAAGGGGTTGTTCTTGAAGGGGTGGGAAGGGGTTGTTCTTGAAGGGGTGGGAAGGGGTTGTTCTTGAAGGGGTGGGAAGGGGTTGTTCTTGAAGGGGTGGGAAGGGGTTGTTCTTGAAGGGGTGAGAAGGGATTGTTCTTGAAGGGGTGAGAAGGGGTTGTTCTTGAAGGGGTGGGAAGGGGTTGTTCTTGAAGGGGTGAGAAGGGGTTGTTCTTGAAGGGGTGAGAAGGGGTTGTTCTTGAAGGGGTGAGAAGGGGTTGTTCTTGAAGGGGTGAGAAGGGGTTGTTCTTGAAGGGGTGGCAAGGGGTTGTTCTTGAAGGGGTGAGAAGGGGTGAGAAGGGGTTGTTCTTGAAGGGGTGAGAAGGGGTTGTTCTTGAAGGGGTGAGAAGGGGTTGTTCTTGAAGGGGTGAGAAGGGGTTGTTCTTGAAGGGGTGAGAAGGGGTGAGAAGGGGTTGTTCTTGAAGGGGTGAGAAGGGGTGGCAAGGGGTTGTTCTTGAAGGGGTGAGAAGGGGTTGTTCTTGAAGGGGTGGGAAGGGGTCGTTCTTGAAGGGGTGAGAAGGGGTGGCAAGGTGTTGTTCTTGAAGGGGTGAGAAGGGGTTGTTCTTGAAGGGGTGGGAAGGGGTCGTTCTTGAAGGGGCAGTTACTCGTGGGAAGGAAGGGAAATGAGAAAAGAGGGGGAGACAGAAGGAGGAAGCAAAGGAAGAATGAGGATTAGAAGAGGGAGAGAAGGGGAAAAAATAAACATGCAAAGACAGCAGCAAAAAAACGAATGGGGTGACAGTAACACACACACACACACACACACACACACACACACACACACACACACACACACACACACACACACAACTCCTCACAACCAAACTCTTTAAAGGAAACATATTCACTGAGCTAATTCACCGGAGAGAGAGAGAGAGAGAGAGAGAGAGAGAGAGAGAGAGAGAGAGAGAGAGAGAGATGGAATCAAGGGGTCGAATTCTCTAAGGCTCGTACGTTAAATCTTTCCTCGTGACTGGTTATGAGAGATCGGGTCTAGTCACGTTAGTCTCAGTACAATTTAAGAGTTGTTCCAATGGCCCGAGATTCTTAAGACATGTGAAAGTTAACATTAAGTTTAGTACATCTGTGACCCGTTACCTCAGTCAGCCAGGTGGATAGAAAATTATTTATCAAGGAAGTTAGTGTCTTAGTAAGTTATTTTCACCATAAAAAAATCAATGAAGTTATTGAAGCAAGTTACAAAAATTATATATTGAAAAAGTTAGTCTCACGGGTTATGAAAATTCTCTACTGATAAAAGCCGAAATTCAAAGACGAATAAACGACCCGGATTTAATGGTGCAGTATTGGGGGGTCTCTCTTGAAGGGTCAAATACAAGCGATAAATAAGACTCAGGGCGGAAAAAAAATGGATATAAATCTGTTCCAAAGTTTACGGTTTACGATTTGGATAAGATGTCGCGCCTCGTGTGTGTGTGTGTGTGTGTGTTTTACCTCCTGTTTTACTTGACACACACAGAAGACGACAAAACTAAATAAACTTTTGATACACATGACTGACCAATGAGAGAGAGAGAGAGAGAGAGAGAGAGAGAGAGAGAATAACCCCAATAAACACCGGTAAATCAAAACAAATAGGAATAACAAGGAAAATCTCAGCACCAAAGTCAATTACCAAGTAACCCATAAGACGACAAGACTTACCGAATCGTGTTATCATTATATTAAACAACAACAAATAAGACGTCCTAAAGACTGATGAGTAAAAGTCTTATATAAAGGACTATTATTTGTCCAGATGTTTAGAAAACCATAGAAATAAGACTTGAATGACTAGATTATTTGACTGACTAATGACTCAAGACACACCTGACTAAACGACTTGTATAGAAAACCATAGAAATAAGACTTGAATGACTAGATTATTTGACTGACTAATGACTCAAGACACACCTGACTAAACGACTTGTATAGAAAACCATAGAAATAAGACTTGAATGACTAGATTATATGACTAACTAATGACTCAAGACACACCTGACTAAACGACTTGTATAGAAAACCATAGAAATAAGACTTGAATGACTAGATTATATGACTAACTAATGACTCAAGACACACCTGACTAAACGACTTGTATAGAAAACCATAGAAATAAGACTTGAATGACTAGATTATTTGACTGACTAATGACTCAAGACACACCTGACTAAACGACTTGTATAGAAAACCATAGAAATAAGGCTTGAATGACTCGTTGATCTGAGTGACTAGTAATTTAGACATAACATTAGACATAAGACTTACTTTCAGACGTGGCAAACGCGAATATCAAACACACTCACCTGTAAAGAAATAAATACGCCATTAATAACATTATGGCGTTAATTACCATACATTATATCATTAACACCAACATAATCCACCTTAATGATAAAATAGTGGTATAATATATTAACAACATCAATCTCATTTAATATGTTAATGGCGAAATAATATCAATACTATGAATTATGTAATGTTTAAATAACTACAAGTGGTTACTTTGTCGAGGTTTCCAGCAGATACTTCTAAATAAAACCTGTTAGTTTACTCTTAACTGTTAAATATGATCATGACATTATTATATCCCAGTTGTAATTACTAGAGACTCAGGTAACTATCAAAGGTAACTATTAATTTTATATTACATTTCACTTTCAAGTAACGTTATATCATCTTATATCATCAGGAAATATAATTGAAAAACTGTCAAACTGGATCCCACTGTTAGAGATAAATGCTTGTTATTCGCCATAAGACGACTGTTGGAGAGTGACCCAGCCAAGGTCAAGTGAGGTCAGCCAACATTGAGACGAAATACCTAACCCAACACAACTGCCATTCCCGCCGTTGACAACCTGAACAATATGGACAAGCTGACACTACCCCGTACAGTACAGTGGCCACCTCAGCTGACACTACCCCGTACAGTACAGTGGCCACCTCAGCTGACACTACCCCGTACAGTACAGTGGCCACCTCAGCTGACACTACCCCGTACAGTACAGTGGCCACCTCAGCTGACACTACCCCGTACAGTACAGTGGCCACCTCAGCTGACACTACCCCGTACAGTACAGTGGCCACCTCAGCTGACACTACCCCGTACAGTACAGTGGCCACCTCAGCTGACACTACCCCGTACAGTACAGTGGCCACCTCAGCTGACACTACCCCGTACAGTACAGTGGCCACCTCCAGGCCATTACTTCACCTTCACCGTACATACTTCCAGGTTATATCAAACGTTATCTTGGTCAGGAACAGATGTGGCATGGGACCATTGGTAACTGGGCATCCACCTCAAATTGTTCCCCAAATTCTAGTCAAAATTTACCCAAATGACATTAATATAATTTGAATAATATAGCAACACTAATTATATAAACTATGAGATTATATTAATACACTAAAAATAATGGTATAATCTACACAACGACATAAATTAGCTACAATAACACCAAATATATGTTATAATAATAATATAATAACAGCACAATATACGGGAATATATCCATAACAATATATTTAACCTTTCACAAATTACATGAACATCACAAGACTAAAACACTTAAGTTACTCCCCAAAATCTCACACCAAATGAAACAACCATGACACCACCCCACGTGTATACAAGACTGACCTCGAATGACCGTGAACTTTGACCTTTTAACCACCACAAGTGTAACATTTGCAGGTGTTCATGGTGACTAAATGCAACAAGTATGAACACTGTAACTCATGGTAGCCTTGTTATATCCTGTAAACGTATAGTGTTAGTTAAGACTCGTTATAACTGTTACTACTATTACAGTATATTGTGACTTACAGTGTCTCCTGGTTGTTAATGGTTTATATAACAAGTATGTAGCAGTAAACCTTATTACTATTATTATTATTATTATTATTATTATTATTATTATTATAGACACAAATCACAGTAATCACAGGGTCACCAACACTCGTGACCAACAACACAATAAGCACATCTCTCGTCAGCTTCGGACAGCATGACACACACATCTCTCGTCAGCTTCGGACAGCATGACACACATCTCTCGTCAGCTTCGGACAGCATGACACACATCTCTCGTCAGCTTCGGACAGCATGACACACATCTCTCGTCAGCTTCGGACAGCATGACACACATCTCTCGTCAGCTTCGGACAGCAAGACACACATCTCTCGTCAGCTTCGGACAGCATGACACACATCTCTCGTCAGCTTCGGACAGCATGACACACATCTCTCGTCAGCTTCGGACAGCAAGACACACATCTCTCGTCAGCTTCGGACAGCATGACACACATCTCTCGTCAGCTTCGGACAGCATGACACACATATTCCAGGTGGGAAAAAAGAAGTCAAATTTATCCTCAAATTTAGATTAATGTTCCCGTGGTTAATGGTACAACACCCTCAATTACTCCTGTGACGACCCTAATAGACGGGACAACGAGGAAAAAACCGAATGAGGAAAATTGAGGACAGACGAATAATTAAAAACATATATAAAAATGTTTGAGGGAAGATGGAAAAAAAAATTAATGAATATGAAGTACAGATATAAGAAGGAAAATTACTGAAGAAGAAAATTGTAGGAAAAATGTTGAAGGGACGAAGGAAAATTAGAAGTATATGAAGATAAGAAAATGAAGAGAGAAATGAAGAAAGATTAAAAAATATGAATAGAAAGAAAATTTAAAGAAAATAAGAAAAAAAATACAAAATATGAAAACTAAAACAAACAAGAGAACAAAAATTAAGGGAGAAAAATAACAAAAAAAAATGCGAGTAAAGAAGGAAATAGCAAATGAATAAGAAATAAAATCGAAGAATAGAACAAGAATGAGAACAAAAATATGAAGAACAGAACAATAAAGTGATAAAGAAAGGTAAGAAGAAAAGATAAACACGATTATGAAGTACAAGAATAAACGGAAAATTAAATAAAAAGTAAATAATAAGTAAATGAAGAAAATATCAAGTAAAGACCAAGAATAAGGAAATGTGAAGAAAATGATCAATGAACAGACATGAAAATAAGGAGAAGATGAAGAACAAATAAATATTAATATTAAATAAATAAAAACAGAAAAAAGAGAAAGGAGGTGAAGACGAATGATGGAAGAAAGGAAATATGAAGAAGAACTTATATATAAATCGAAGAACATGAATAAATAATGAAAAACAAAAAGAATAAATAATAAATAAAGAAAAAAAAACATAAATAAAAACAAAAACAATATGAAGACAAGAAGGAAAAAAATACAAAAAATAAGTTAAAAGAATAAAGAAATAAATGAAAATACAAAGAGAAATAAATGAAATAAAATTATAATAGCAAGACAATATAGGAGAGAGAGAGAGAGAGAGAGAGAGAGAGAGAGAAAGAGAGAGAGAGATGAAACAACAATAAACATCAAGGTCGCATGTGGAAGTACATTAGGCAAAACAATTCATCATAAAAAAAGCGAAGCGGAAACCCTAGTATAGATATTCAGGTCGGGGGGAGGAGGAAGGGGGAAGAAGAGGAGGGGGAAGAAGAAGAGGAGGAGGGGGAAGAAGAAGAGGGGGTAGGGGGGGGGGGAAGCAGCGGTGACACATGACAGCCACTACGAGGAAGTTTGTCACTAAATCACTTGGGTGAACTAACACTGCTTCCCTTGCTTGCAATTGATACCTGGAATGAAAGAATGGTGGTGGTGGTGGTAGTTGTGGTAGTATTTGTGGTGGTGGTGGTGGTGGTGGTGGTAGTTGTGGTAGTATTTGTGGTGGTGGTGGTGGTAGTTGGATCGGTCGAGAAATAAAGTGGATTTTGTGGTTGTTGTTGTTGTGGTGGTATTGATAGTAGGTGGTGGTAGTAGTTGTGGTAGTAATGGATGGTGATAAAGGTGGTAATTGCAACAGTGAATAAATTAATGAACTTAGTGCTAGTGGTGGTTGCAAGTAGTGGTGATTAATGGAATTACTACTAAAGGTGGTGGTAGTGGTAGTTGTGGTAGCTTCAAGTGTAGGTAATATTGACCGACTGAATACTAGTGGTGGTGGTAATTGTGGTAGCTTCAATTATGGTTGATGCTGGTTGACTTAGTACTGGTGGTGGTGGTGGTAGTTGTGGTAGCTGCAAGTGTAGGTAATATTGATTGACTTAATACTAGGGATGGTGGTAGTTGTGGTAGCTTCAAATGTAGGTAATATTGACCGACTGAATACTAGTGGTGGTGGTAATTGTGGTAGCTTCAATTATAGTTGATGCTGGTTGACTTAGTACTGGTGGTGGTGGTAGTTGTGGTAGCTGCAAGTAAGGGAACATGTATAAAACTCAATTCAAGTGGTGGTAGCAGTGGTAGTGGCAACAGTTAATAAAATAGTTAACCCAGTCGTAGTCACGTTAAGGAAACAAACAGCAACAATAATATAGTAATTGTTGTAGTAACATCACGAGGCCCACAAATAGGGTACTACCCAAACGCCAGCAAGTCCTTCCTCATCGTGAAGCCAGAACATTATGAACGGGCAATAGAGGTGTTCGGTGGAAGTGAGGTCAAAATAACCAAGGATAGCCAAAGACATCTAGGTGCAGTAATTGGCACTACGGACTTCAAGACCGAGTACGTAGCGGGAAAGGTGAATGAGTGGGTTAGCGAAATCCAAGCTCTATCTGAGATTGCTAACACAGAGCCACATGCGGCCTTTGCAGCATTCACCCATGGAGTCAAGCATCGCTGGAACTACCTGATGTGCACTATCCCTGAGATCGGACCCCTCCTCCACCCTCTGGAAGAAGCTGTCAGCGTCAATTTCATTCCCAAATTTGTGAAACACCCTCACTTAACCCCATCAGAATGATCACTCCTTGCACTACCACCGAGACTGGGAGGAATGGGATTGACCAATCCAGAGGAGATTGCTGCCACCGAACATCAAAACTCAGTTAAGCTCACGGCAGCCCTCACGGACCACATAATAGCTCAGAAAGCAACAGGTGAGGTGGACACCAGTGAAGTAAACAAGATTCGAAGGTCCATTACGACAGAACGACAGCACGGCCAAAGTGATAAGTTGCAGCAACTGTTGCTGCAAGTAACAGAGAAGTTGAAAAAAAAGTAGCTATAACGCAGGAGGTGGGCGCCTCGAACTGGTTAACTACATTACCAATAAGGGCAAATGGTTTCAGTCTCAATAAACAAGAATTTACAGATGTCAATGCTCTAAGGTACAGTAGGCCAGTAGAAGGTTTGCCCTCCCAATGCGTGTGTAGCTCTTCCTATGACGTCGATCACGCCATGGTGTGCAAGAAAGGGGGCTTCATATGCATGAGGCATGACGAAGTAAGGGATCTCACAGCAAATATGTTGAAGGAAATCTGCCGTGATGTCAGGGTTGAACCGACCCTCCTTCCACTGGACGGTGAGATCTTCCAACATAGGACTTCAAACACATCTAACGAAGCCCGTGTTGACGTCAGTGCTCGAGGATCCAGGACGCGGGGACAGCGAGCCTTCTTCAACATCAGGATTTTTTATCCCATGGCCGCATGTCACCGTAACCTAGCTCTCGATGCTGCACACAGGAGGAACGAGAACGACAAGATAAGGGCATACGGGGAGAGAATTCAGAACGTTGATCAAGGCAGCTTCACTCCTCTAGTGTTCACAACCTCTGGTGGGATGGGACCAAGTGCAAGATGCTTCTACGCCAGACTCGCGGAGGTGATCTCCGAACAGAAGCAGCAGCCCAGAAGTTATGTTACAGCCTGGATGAGATGTCGACTGTCCTCCTCTCTCCTTCGGTCAGCTTTGCTCTGCCTCAGGGGAACGAGAGCATCGGCCCCAAAGCCGACAACAGTTTCAGATATTGACTGAATGCCGCATAGATCTGCAACTCAACTAACTCAACACAGATAGGATAGCTACTTATGTATTAGGATATTTAATATTAAGGTAATAATGGTGGCGAAGGCATGGCTATTGGGGGTGACTGGAGGCCTTTAAAAAAAAGTAGTAGTAATAGTAGTAGTAGTAGTAGCAGTATTACTAATAGTATTGGTGCAATTGTAGCAAAAGTCTGTGGGTGTAAAAACAATTAAGACCAAACTTTTACTTGTGTTATTTTAATTATTTCTACAATTATCGCGGCCCAAAGTACCATCACCTGCCATTAGCTATTGTTTTTATTATAATTACAGGTGTGTATATATTTAACCAATGGATGGGAAGCAACATGGTAATATACATCTCGTAAGGCGGTAAAAAAAAAAGGCAAAAAAGAACGACAGCGAATAAGGTCGAGTTTTCCTTTTAATTCTGGACACAATGAACCTTACCGAGAAAGGAGGTCTTGTAGTGAAAGAAGCAAGACTGATGAAGAATTGGTCATTGAATTAATTAAACCTAACCTAATACAAGTAAGACTAACAAAGAATAATAATAGCCAATAGGTGAATTAAATCTTACCTTAAAGAAAATCAATATCTCTCACACATAAGACATACATCAGTCAGGTCAGGTATGTCGGAAATTGGTTTGAGTTAAAAGTAACCCAAAACATCAAACTCATAACACAACACTATGACATCACTACCTTCCCCCCCCCCCCCCCCAGGTCCTTCATGTAAGCTACAACCAAACTGTGGAAAATTGACGGCACATTTAGACCATGTTTACAACTCTCTCTGTAGCGATTTTCACGTCGATGTCCCTAAGCACATCTCGAATGGCCCTGACAGCTTGATATTAACTCTCCACGCGGGTAAAATATGGCCCGTACCGCGCTATATTATTAAAAATTTACACTATGGCCATAACCTTGTGTAGAACAGAAGAGAAGCGTAAGAGGTACTGTAGTGCCTCGTCAAGGGCCTCATCTTACATAGTCAAATCATTGATGTTCCATTCTTCCCGGTTCTCTCGTAATGGCGTCTTCAATTTTACATATTGCCCAGTTTATTTGTGGATATTAAATGAGGTGTGTGTGTGTGTGTGTGTGTGTGTGTGTGTGTGTGTGTGTGTGTGTGTGTGTGTGGAAAGAAAGAAATCCACTTTAATTCACCATAATGTTTGAGGTGTTCGCGTATAGACAAATTATTCACTATGAGACGGCACTCTGGTGTGTGTGTGTGTGTGTGTGTGTGTGTGAAATAAATACGTCAATAAATCAGCCAATCAGAAGCAAACGACTCAAATACAGTACCTGAAGATACCACCCAATCAGAAACAAACGACTCAAATACATGAAGAAACCAGCCAATCAGAAACAAACGACTCAAAATCCACGAGGAAACCAGCCAATCAGAAACAAACGACTCAAAATACACGAAGAAACCAGCCAATCAGACACAAACGACTCAAATACATGAAGAAACCAGCCAATCAGAATTAAACGACTCAAAATACACGAAGAAACCAGCCAATCAGACACAAACGACTCAAATACATGAAGAAACCAGCCAATCAGAATTAAACGACTCAAAATACACGAAGAAACCAGCCAATCAGAACTAAACGACTCAAATACATGAAGAAACCAGCCAATCAGAAACAAACGACTCAAAATACACGAAGAAACCAGCCAATCAGAAACGCAGAAAACACACAAATAAGCCAATAGGAAGACAGGGCACGAGAGGGAGAGTAAGAACAAGTATTAGATAACAGTAAACTTGACGTCGAATGCGTTAAAAATAACCTTTATCACACACACACACACACACACACACACACACACACACACACACACTTAACTAGTATATAGAAAGAACAAAAACAGGATAATAATAAACGAGAAAATAAATAATTGAGAGAGAGAGAGAGAGAGAGAGAGAGAGAGAGAGAGAGTTAATAGTAAATTGTAACGTTGATAATCTTAGAAAATATAAAAAAAAAAAACAATAAAAAACACTATAACAACGAGAAACCAGGTTGTAAATATACCTGAAAAACCAGCCAATGAAAAACAATGGAATGTAAACGAATAAGCCAATAGCAAGACCAGAGAAGGAGAGGGAGAGTAAAAACAAGGTTACGATAACAGTAAATCGTGGTGAAGGAGAGAGAGAGAGAGAGAGAGAGAGAGGGGCAGAAGCCAGCGTGCCGTCCTACCTGTCTCAGTCAACAGGTAATATGCAAGAAATCCGACCATTACTCCCCCCGCAGGTAACCTCCATCACCTTTATTCCCTGATAATAAGTCCCCGTAATGGAATAAACTAAACTAAATCCGCTGGTTAAGATACTCGGGGCATGAAATGTTTGTGTCGTGAGCCGCTTTCGTTCCTGGATCTGTCCTGCATCGTGTCTTTATCTTCTCTACCGGATAGAATTGGTCCCGAAATTTGATAGTGATTATTCCCAGTCACGAGGACATTAGCGTTGTGTAATTTCCAGCCGATGTTTTATGGCGGGAGTTAAAAATAAAAAAAGGGGGGAAGGTAGGGGGTAGACAGGAGGGAGGGGTAGACAGGGGGAAGGGGGGCAGACAGGGGGAAGGGGGAGACAGGGCAGAAAATCAACAAAACTCGACTACTATCCAACGTTCATCGCTTCAAACTGGAACTCTCAGCATATTTTCATGATTAAAGCTTTATTTGCTCAAGGAATTTAACACATGTTGGTGTCGATATGTGCTTCCAACGTGTGCTCTGTGTGTGTGTGTGTGTGTATACTGGCAGGTGGTGTCCGTGTTAATGTGACTCAACTGATGTCGGTACACGTGGGACAAGAAGCGCGTTGACAGTGTAAAAGAAGATGAACAAGGCAGACGACAGTGTTAAGACTTGAGGTATACAGCCCATAACAGTTGTAAATATGACGCGAACAGAGCACAGGGTTGTAAATATGAAGTAAAATGAGCACATGAGTGTGAAGGTTGAGCACACAGAGCACATCCTTGTGTGTATGAAGTGGGGGACATCCAAGGGTGTGGGTAGGATAGGTAAACGACCTTATATTTCGACTGATATTCTAACTTGACATTTCTCACCCGTCACCTAACCTAACCTAACCTAATCTAACCTAATCTTACCTAATCTAACCTAACCTAACCTAATCTAACCTAACCTAATCTAACCTAACCTAATCTAACCTAACCCAATCTAATCTAACCTAACCTAACCTAACCTAACCCAATCTAATCTAACCTAATCTATCCTAACCTAATCTAACCCAACCTAACCTAACCTAACCTAACCTAACCTAACCTAACCTAATCTATCCTAACCTAACTAGGGCATGTGATGTTAATTATCTTATACAACACAAAACAGGACTTAATAACATGGGTAGACTCTTAATGCCCTCAAAG